>NW_019286125.1:0-48949 GCF_000648695.1 Onthophagus taurus
TTACTAATTCAGAAAAGCATAGCATTGTTAAATTAAAGGAAATAAATATAGAATTACAAGAAAAACATTTAAATTTAGAACATAACAATACAGCTCATTATGTTATATTATACTTTGTTATTGTTATTGTATTAATACTGTCAGTGATCAAATTACGAAAATATTATTTAAAAAGAAAATTATCAAGAAGCCTAAAAATAGAAGATAAATCTTCAGTCGTCCTTCAAGATAAGAAGTCCGAACTTAAGGAAGGAGGAGTTATGTGGTAGCAGGTGCCCCGTCATAAACAAATAATAATAATAAGACGTAGAGTAGTATTTTTATAATGAATGACTTTCTCATATTATTTCTTTTTTTGTAAACAGATAAGAAAAGAGTATAAATAAGGTTCGTTTCCGAATAATAAAAATCATTGTTAATTCAATATTCATTAAGGTAACTTCATAAGGGTCTTTTGGTGTACGCGATTACGAAACAAATAAATAAGTTATTTTTTAAAAATACAACCTCCCGGCTGTAACCCATAACTTATATATATAATATATATAAGAATAATTTTTCAACAATGATACGTCTTTGAATTTATATATTCTGATTATAAGTGTATAATGTTAAATGTATTATTTCTAAATGTTTTGTCGTTGTTTTTTGCTTAAAATTGTAATTCTTCTTTTAGATTTATATTACAATCCTGATGATGGGCTTATAATAGCCCGAAACGTCAATTAATCAATTAAACATGTTTAAGTAAACATAATTAATCCATGAGGAGTGTGTTATTTCCCGGTGAAATAATCATTATAATAAAAACAAATCCTCGTAATTAAAATCATATACAAATTTTCTTAAATATTTTCAATATGAAAGACTAAATTTGGCAAACAGTGCAATGTTATCACAACAAATCGTTTAAGATCAGTATTGAAAATATAAGGTTATTTCTTTAAAACTTTTTTATTGTCACAAACCCTCAAATTTTCGAACTGATTCATTTTATTTCATTTTAAAATTATCTTCAATCTTAAAAATTTTGGATTAGACGCATCGTTTTCGAGATATTTGTAAAAAGATACAACCTCGATTTGAAAATGTTTTCATTAATCGTAGGTGCCTATGGAAACAAATTGTAAGTAAAGACAACCTGATAGAAAAACATTTCTAAATGTTGAAACATATTTACATGAGACAGGAAATTTAAGACAGAGGTATGTAAATAACGGGAACCTGACGTCAGTTGGTACACCTCAACTAGAAGAAAACATTTTGGATTTTGTGGCAGATCGCAGTACTGCTAGTACTATTGATAGTAACAGTTTAGACATTTCAAATTGTTCAATGGTACGTCTTGGCATATCCTACATGAACAGCAATTGTATTCATCCATTTGTCGAGAGTACAAGAATTTAAAATTGCTGATCATGCGTTGTAAGTACAGTGTTGCCATAGTATGATGGAAGAATGTACTATTGATGCTGCGCTTTTAGAAACAAGTACTTTTTACAGATAACCATTAATATGAAAAATGATGAAGAATAATTGTATTGAAGAAAATCCAGATTTCATACTACGTTGAGTAATAATTACGTTGAATTAATTTTAAAAAAGTTTTAGATCAAAAGTTGTAGCAAATTTTATTCTTAAGAATATTGCTCTTTTTCAGTTTTGCTCTGACACATAAATATTGACAAAATTACAAAAATGTGTAAAATAAATAAATTCGTAATTTTACATGCTGTTAATGGAAACGTTCGAGATTTAGACCATATTACAAACAAATATCAATAATAAAAGTTGTGGCAAATTGTATTCTTAACAATATTGCTCTTTGTCACTTTTGCTCTCAGATGCATAAATATCGAGAAAAATACAACAATGTGATAATTAGATGAATTTCTGATTTTACATGCTGTAAATGGAAACGATCGGGATTTGGACCATACTACAAAAAATTTTTAGAATAAAAGTTGTAGCAAATTTGTTTGCTCTCAAACATATAAATATTGACAAAATTACAAAAGTGTGTAAATTAGATGAATTCGTGGTTATCATGCTGTTGATGGTAATCCTCAGAATTAGAAGCATATTACAAAAGAACTTGATAAGGAATAAGTAGGCAAAAGTGATTTCAGTACTTTCTGGATGTCTTCCAAAGATGGTGGATCTTATGGTCTATATAGGTACAGTTCAACTTGACTATCCGTTGGGACTAATTATTTTTATTGCCAATTATTTTTCGATTAATACTTGTTACGTTATTAAAATCTGTTTATTTAGTTACTGTAATTAGGGGGTCTTACCCCTGAAAGACTGTACTGGCTTTATGTAACTGTGGCTAGACCTATGATCACATACGGAGTAGCAGCCTGGTATATGAAAGTCCTACAGACTTCAGTTATCAGTAAACTTTCACGAATACAAAGAGTAACTGGATTAGTAATCTCTGATGCTATAAGTACAACGCCAACTCTAGCAATGGATTTTCTGCTTCCATTTGCATATAGAGAAAGTGGCTAGAACTATCATTTACAGATTTAAGCAATATGCTCAAAACTGCTTCGACATGTACTACCGATGGGCTGCGGAAGACATTATAAGCACTGATACTGTGCTATCAATGCCGTCAGACTTGGCGGGATCACTATCAGTGATTAATGTTAGTTACCAGATTGAACTGCCTGAACGGCAGTCCTGGATCGAAAATGAAATTTCTCTGGTTCAGGCAGATATTAGCATGTTCACAGATAGATCAAAACGCCGGAAGGGGTCGGAGCAGGAGTATACTATACTGCCAGACATCTCCGATTAAGTACAGCTAAGGTTTGTTCCAGCTTCATCGTTTGATATCTTAGATAGCTTAAACGATGTTTATTATCAAATAATTATAGTTTCGGTGCTATACGTGTGTCGCTATATCGCTATATATAACAGCATCAACAGGCACGACTACAACTGAGAAAACAGATATTGGTTATTTTAAGTCTATATACAAATAGATGTTAAATATAAACGACATATTATATGTTTAAAATGATATTTACCATCATAAGGCTTAAGACTTAAATCGGAAAGGATAGAATGGACATCAAGTGACAGCATTGCAAGCGTTTTTACAAGTATATACAACCTTTTCTATATGATTTTCTTAGTAAATGTATGTGAGTGATATAATCAAGATTATCGTCAGGTAATGTTCTGAAAAAGTAAAATGATCAAAGTGATATTCAGGTGGATCAAAAATTAGTCTTTATAAATTACCTCACTACCTAGACGATATGGGTAAAATACAACATGAAGTGTTAAACGGAGCCGAGAGGGATCGTGTTAATGTGTAAATTAGGAATGTAAAATTCGTGAAATTATATTTTGGAAAATAAATAGTAGTGTAAAGAGCATCTGTAAAAGAAGATGGTTAAGTTAAGAAATGTATAATCAACTATGAAAATTATATAAATTCACCCGTGGTTCGTCCACGTTTTTCTTAACCTCTAAATTGTTTCTTCATAAAAAGTTCCTTGTTTAAGCCCAAACTGTTTTTAGAACAATATAAAGCGTCCTTCACACGATCAATGTATATTGTCAATATCTGAGTATTGACAATATTTTTGAACGTATGAGTAGAAAGATTGACATATTGTCAATACTAAAAATATTGATGGAATGGTTTGACAAAAACGAGAATATTTGATATATTGACAGTCTGAGGGAGATATTGACAATCCTACGTTAGTAGGATTATATTACGGATTATATGGTGTAATAATGAATTCAGGCAGATATACTTTAATAGACGAAAGTGCTATTAACTCCCCGGATGGTTCATGTTCCAATATGTGACCACAATAATGTAAAATTGAATTTTGAATTAGGAAACAATTAAAATTGCAATAAAATAAAAATTAAACTTGAGTCACACCATCTTTCTTCGTGGTAAATGGCGGACTGAGGATGCGCCTATTGCGAATTGCGAAAATTGACAAATTTTAGGTTAAGCGTGTTAAACAATGGGAAAATTAAATTTGAGATACATGAAATCGGAACCGGTAAAAAGTTACAAAATTGGTTGTTTAAAGCATTGTCATAAAAAATCTAAAGTCCGAAAGGTCGTTCATTATATTATCAGCATTTCCTTTTTTGTATTTGTATATGTAAAGTTCTTCGTACAAGTGAAGCTGTTTAGATTTTTTAAGATTTTAAGTAGAGTTATGCTGTTGGTGTCAATGGAGTGTTTGTGTGACTGAAGATGCTTATAAATGTTAGAAGTGTGTTTGGTCTTGTGTTCTTTAAATCTCTTCTTTAAATTTTAATAATGTAAAGAATTTTAGACAGATTGTTGTATACAATAAACTCTTAATTAATCTTTAAATCTCGCAATTAGATTCCTTCCCGTTTGCAAGGTCTTAATGTTGTAATCGTTGTTAGATCCAATTTTTACTATGTTATTAATTTTCTTTTACAAAATTGATTTGGTTCAAAGGAGTGTTGTATAATCTATTAAAGAGAAAATTGAACGCAGCTTTCTTGTATACCATGCAATCATAAGAGTTGTTGGGTATGATGCAATCTGTAGTAGTAAGTTTTCTGAAGATGTTAAAGTCAACTCTACCCTACCCTACCCCCATTAAAGTTTTTACTAAGTTTAAGATCCAAGAAGATAATACTATTGTTGTTTCCTTTTTCCATTGTGAATTTCATGTTATTGATTGAATTAAAAATGTTAAAGAGAGCCATCAGTCTGGCAAGGTTACCTTCATGAATTATGATGATGTCGTCGACGTATCTACCATAGAAAATGATGTCTTTAGTGAAATTTTTAAATTCTTTGGAAAAAACCTTATTTTCTAAATTATTAACAAAGATATCCGCCATTATACCGGATATGGATGAACCCATGGGAAAACCATCAGACATATCAAAAAATTTATTATCAAAAATAAAGAAGTTTTGTTTGCAAACAAATTTAATTACCGAACAGAGTTTGTCTATGTCATCGTCACCGACATGATCATAACTGGCCCTATGATTTTTAAGGTGTTTTTTTAATAATTTTAAGGGTTTTTTCTATAGGAATGTTCGTGTAAAGATTCTTAATGTCGCAAGAAATGAGAGAGGTTTTGTTGTTGACTTTGATTGACACCTTCGAGTTTATGAATAAGATTTTTAGAATTCCTCAGTCTACTCAACATGTAAGGTTCAAACTCGTTGTAGAGGAACTTTAGCAATTCTTTCAGTGGTGGTGTTACTGTTACTGCCTTGTGAAATTTAATGAGACATTTAAGAGTAGGTGGTAAGGAGTTCATTTCAATCTTATTAAAAGTTTTTATATTAAATTTATTTAAACTTGCTTTGCATTCTTTTAATAGTTTTTTAAATGGGTCATTAAAATGTATGGTGGGATCTTTTTTAATCTGTTTAATATTGTTTTGTTTGAAAAATTAACCGTTTTTTTAACGTAGTCTGATCGATCCATAATAACAATCCCGCCATTCTTGTCTCCTAGAGTAATTGTAAGATTGTGGTCTTTAATTTTCTGTTTTAATATTTTAAGGTCGCTAAATTTGAATTTGATGTGTTGTTATTTTTATTCATGTGCTTTATAGTTTGTTCATTTTCTCTAATTAAATCTTTATATTGCGGGTGTTTGTGAAGTTGTGACTCTATTTCTATAGCTGTAGTAGTGGGATTAACTTTGTTTTTGATAGAAAATTTATGGCCTGGGTTAAGAATGCGTTTTTCAGGGCTATTTAAAGTGATCGAACTAAGATTATTAAATTATTTCTTCTTTTACTAGTATCTTTTCAGTATCACATCTTTCTCCCCTTAATCTCCGATTAAGCCTGTGTACTTACTGTACTGTATTCTAGGCGGAAGTATTTGACACGTACATTACATGTACGATTTTTCACAGATAGTCAAACAGCTCTCCAAGCGCTGCAGACCGTGACAACGGTGTCGGCTCTGGTTAATGACTGTAAAACAACATTAAACACACTGAGTTGTGATAACACAGTTTCTCTGATCTGGGTTCTAGGTGACTCTGGGGTTACTGGGAATGAAGCGGCAGATGAGCTAGCACGAGAGGGCAGCGCTAAAGCGTTTGTGGGGCCAGAACCAGCAGTTGGTGTATCATTTGCCCAAACATAGAATTGGACTTGTTCGTAGCAGCATTAAAGTTCTAATGGGTGTCTTTACTGGGCACTTCGGACGATGTTGAATGCCGACTATGTGCGGAGGACGAGGAGACGGTTGAGCATGTTTTTTGTCACTACCCTGCTGTTAATCGTATCAGATTCTCGATTTTTGCGTCGCAGTTTATCTCCCCAAAGGATCTGAATGATTTTTCACCGAACAAGGTATTAAGGTTCGTTAAGAGCATGGACTGCATGGTGAAATTCGATAACGTTATCTATCGGGGTACAATAGATCCTTAGGGTCGCGGTGTTCGTATGTAATTTATGTAATGTACTGTAATCATATCACGTAATATATACGTCATATATATTGTGCTGCGAAATGCAATAATAAAATGGTTTCAAATTCAATTACAACCCTTAGGCAGCTGAAAAAACTTGAAATCTGTATTTGTGACGATTATAACCAGAAGATTACCCAAACAAAATGTGTATATTTCTTTTCCGTTTTATCTTTAACGATCTCAATTGCAGCGACTTCGCCACAAACGAGCTCAACGATTATCTCTGCAACCAATTACAAACAAAACTTCGTCGCCTCAGTATTCAATATACTATATTCAAGATATTTTTTTAATATTTTAAAACTTTGAATTATTATGAATCAAATAATGCATAAATTATTGCTGTTCTAAAATCGTTTTTGCGAAGAAGTGTCGTCACCATTAACCATATATTATCCAGGGTGGAGTGGTACGAAGTAAATGACACCCATAGAGCAGAGGCGCTGCCACAATAACGAACCGATATTTCATCTCGAGATGAGTTATGGGGTACTTTTAGATAGCTCTGACCCGGTCAGAAAAATATTTTTCACGTTTTCACACCTTTGCGGATATTCAAGACCCTTTGTTTCGAAATGAGAAAGCGATGTGTTTCGGAGAGTTCAGATTGTCTGATAAATCGATACCGGCTAAAATTAATTACTAAATTTTGAACGTTCCAACCATTTTTGTGATTACACTGTGGCGGTGTGGTAAACGCAAAAAGGAATTTTATACACCCCGCTCTGTTGTCAACCCTCCCTTTTGGGATTCAGTTCTACATGCCAACGAGTTTTACCACAAATGCGGTAAAATGGTGATGCTATAAAAAAATCACTGCATCAACATCTACAGTACACGTACATATAAATAATTAGGAAACGTATTTATTTATTTGTATCATCAACATTCTCTTATTTATTTCTAACAACATGTATTTGTCATCGTTACACATATTACGCTTGTTCGACGTAGAAAACTCTGTATTTATTTAAGCTTTCAATTTATTCACATTTGTTCCATTAGCTTGCGTTTTTTACTAGATGTTTAGTAAAAAACGATATATAAAATCAAATTCATCAAACATAAAAAAAACCTCATTTCAAGTGCGGATATTCAACCGTTTTGTTTAAAATTTAAAATTTTTATTTCGTTCAATTTACGCTTCGTGCTTTTAATAAATATTAATACGTTCGCCTATCTTGATCAGGCGGAAAAATAAATATTTGGGAGTAATAAACATTGCCGTAGCTTCATGCCAATTTTCAATTATTCCCCTGCACAATCACTGGCTGCCAGTGAAACCATTAATAAAATACACTTCCCAACTGTTTCTGTGTTTCGTTCGACGATTAATAAATAAATTAAAATTAATTGGCAAAAACGTACCTCAGGTGCGCACCATGTTTAAAACGGATTTAAAACAATTCCAGTTAAATAATAACTCATCGTTTATTTGTAAAGAATTAATTTTAATATAGATGAAATAATTCTTATAATAGAGGACTTGATATACTATACGAACTAGAGAGCCTGAAACAGCTAAAGTGGCCACAGATATTAAGTTGGATGTAGAAAGGAGATACAACATTGATGAAAAATGAGAAAATTAGATGAATTCATGGTTTTACATGCTGTTAATGGTAACGCCACAAAATAACTGATTAACAGATCCATCTACTTCAGAGTACTTCAGATTATTCTTTTACGATAAAGAATAAAAATAACATAATAAATGCTGAAACAAATAATTGTGTAAGAATATCAGCCTTTTATTTGGAACCATACAGTTTCCTGGTTGGTCACAGCAATAATAATAATAATGTTTCTTCACGTAAATAATCTCAGTTCTTCTTTGCCTCTTGTATCGTATGTATGAAAGTTTGCATTCGCATTAAATTTACTTATATTGTCATAAACATACATCAAGGTAGCCAAAATGTATGCACTTGGTGCGGTAAGTATACATTCCTTTTTAAATACATCTTTACAGCTGTCAGCAGTTTTAAGATTGCATAAAGCTCTCACCGTTCTCTTCTGCAAGCCAAAAATTTTTTTAAGCCAGGTGAATAACGCCAAACAACTATTACAATTATATGTTGCATTAACATGAAAATTTGCAAAATAGGCTATTTTGGCCACTTCATGAGATGCAATTTTACTGAGAAGTTTAATGGTAAACATTGCTGATGATAATTTTTTACTTATGACATTAATATCTGGATTCCATGTAATGGATACACAAGCTCCCTTTTCAGAAATTCTTTTTGTAATTTCCCGCCTTTCTGCCTAGTTTCACTTTTCTCTTTTCAGATTTTGTTCAGTATATTTCTTCTTTTGCTAGTCTCTTTTCAGTATCACATCTTTCTCCCCAATCACCTTTCTTGCGTTTAGAGCCTTTTTGCAGCCTTTCTCCTTTCTACCTAGTTCCTTTTTCGCTTTTTAGGTTTTGTTCAGTGTACTTCTTCTATTACCACTGTAGCAACCTTTCATTAAATTTTTCAAATTACCTTTTTGTGTGTCCAGAATACTTCGTTATCATGTTTTTATAATCTAACAAACAAATATACAATATTGTACAGTTGCAACTCAAATGAAATCAGATCAAATCAGGATCTTGTCAAGTTCCATATCGCGTCCCTGCAGGTATGAATAAGTGTTTAAAGATAATGTCTGATAGAGTATCTAATGAAACATCGATAAAAAGATTTTTAAAAAACAATACTAATTAACATTTAACATATTATGATAGCAATTTTCATCTTCGAGATATAAGCATAAACCTTCACCTAATTTCTAGCCTTTATAACCATTTTCAATCATTTTTAATTCACATATTAAACAAATACCGTGCGAAATTTCACCAAACTAGACAAGTAACGCCTCCAATAGAATTAATATTTAAGGGGTAGTTAACCCCAACACATTTTATTGTGCGACTAAGTTACTACTTTTTAAAATATTTTAAAAATACCTGTCAGTTTTATCACATCATTCTTACGAAACTTCGCTGGGATTGATCCTGGACGAGTGAGAAAACATACAAAACTAATATTTTTGAACGTACTACAAGTATATTTAATGCCACCAACATCGATATCCTTATCACCCTACATACATCAAAAGAAAGCTTTTTAAAAATAAATATCAGTTTCTAACTTTCAACCCTTAACACCGATCTCAAGGGCTTTCACCGCACGTATAAAAAAATACGTAAACCTTATTTTGATCCATTCTATGACTACCAAATTTCATCAAAATCGGTGAGATACAGTTGTGACACTTCCCTTGTTAGTCATGCCTTACACATTTCTTGCTTTTAGAATCTTCTTGCAGTCTTCCTCCTTTCTGCCTAAGTAACCTTTCCTTCTTTATATGTTTTGTTCAGTGTATTTCTTCTATTACCACTCTACTTCCAGCATCACAAATTTTGCCCAACAACATTTTTTCTTTTCCAGTTTCTCTTTACTGTCATTCTTGTATTACCAACCTTTTCCCTTTATCACACCTTTGTGCCTATTCCCACTTTTGTAATTCCAACCTCTGTTCAGTCGTTTATTCAACCTTTATAATCTTCTTTTAGTGTAGCCATCTATTCCTAGCATCACACCTTTCTGCCCAACTACTTCTTTCCCTTTCCAGTCTCTCTTCACTATCATTCTTGTATTATAAAACTGTTTTCAGTATCACACCTTTCTGCCTAATCCTCTGGTGTTGTGTTCCCAACCTTTGCGCAGGCTTTTTCTCATCCTTTCTAATCTTCTTTTTATATAGCCATCACTTTCTTGCTTTTAGAGTCTTCCACCTTTCTGTCCAATTTCTTTCTTTTTGTTTAGACAACTTCTTCTATTGCCACTCTAGTTCCAGCATCACACCTCTTCGCTGTCATTTTTGTATTATGTACCAACCTTTTTTAAATATCACACATTCCTGCCCATTTCCGCTTCATTCTTTTTCTCAGCCTTTCTAATCTTGTTTTGTATGGCCATCCCTTTCTTGCGTTTAAGTTTTTTTGCAGCCTTCCCCTTTCTGACTAGTTTCTTTTTTTTGCTTATTAGATTCTATTTAGTGTATTTCTTCTATTGCCAATGTCTGGATCGTTCTTTGTCTTTCCAGGTTTTGTTTAATTCTTCCCTTCTCCCTATGTAGAAAAGAACGGAAAGTTTAAAATATGTAGTTAGTTAGTTAATTAATTTTTGAATGTAAAACGTAAATCCAACTCCAACCTATAAGTCAATGTGATTGCCACCAATACTTTGATATAATATAATTGCAATAAGGCTTTAAATTAATTAATTTCAATTTATTTTCCATTTTCCATAACAAAAACAAAACATGATATCCATGTTTACCACTGTATCTCTTTCATATATCGACATTACACCGGATTTGAGACAAAGCCGATGCGGTTACGTATATGTGCGACAAACTAGGTATACATAGTCGTCTGGTTTTCTCTCAAAGATAATTACTTTAGCAGGTAATTGTAGAAGCGCAGGTGTTTGTGACATTCTTTAATGATTCGAAACTTTGTGCCGAACACAAAGCGGTATATAGTCGCCGAGCTATGTTAATAACAAGCAACCAGCGAACAAGTCGACGAATGAAGTTTCTATAAGAAATTTATGACGATATTGCTACTTCGGTCTTTATTTCAATTATGTTCACCTTAGTTAGAATGTTAATATTGATTTGACAATCAGATCTGTGAGTTCGCTACAATGAAACCACAGTTTGACGGGTTCATAAAAAAATAACCATTAGTAGTCATTTTTACAATCATAGTCTAACGGTGTGGGTCATTACTCCTTGAATAAACTGAAAAACTATATTATCGATAAAAATGAACTATTTTGCTTTGTACCTATAGTTTTCTTCAGTACAAAGGCAGTGCATTATTATTATTATTCCATATTTTCTAGTACAAAATCTATAATACTGTTATAAAAATCTCATATTTTACAACGAATGTTTTCTAAACGTTTTCGTAACTAATGTTAATTTCCACAAAATGTGTTATCTTTGACAATCCCAGATCAATACTCAAAGTCTCTACTAAGATCAAATCAAATAATAACTGCATGAAGAAAGTAAAATTGATATCTCAAGAATCTTAAAGAATTTTTAACGAAAGAAGGCTTGATGCGAAATAAATCGATGTAAACCAAGAGTATTGACAGAATATTAAACAAGATTTCATGAATTCATTCCGGAATTGATATCAATTGTGAAATTAAATAATGTAAACTGACTAATTGGGGTGTTGTATTGATTCGGTGTGTATTTACAACAAAAGTATTTAAGATTTAACTTTAAAACATGTGAAGCTTTCTTATGGACAACAAATATTCTACATTAACTCGAATGAGTATTTCACAATTAATTTTACTCTGTGAAAGATTTTGATTTCTAAATCTACCAAATTTAACGTTTCTAATAATAGAACCGATTATATGACAAGGATAAAAATTAGAAACAATGATGTATGACAGAATTTAATGGTGACATCGTTTTTTAATATGTCAGTTAATTCATGAGAAATCAATTCTTAAAGTTAACCTATAGAGAACTCATTTCCATTAAGAGCTTTTTAGTGCTGTATTAAAACATTTATTTTAGGCTAACCGTGTGTAAAACTTTTTTTTCCTTTTATTATTGCAGTATATCGCGTATAACAACAATAAACTGTATGTTTAACTATACAAAAAGAAATAATAACAATAATAACACAGTAGGAACCCGCTCAATAATAGATCCAAAAGAAAATCATTTTACATGCAGTAAAAATGATTAACCATGCAGGTTGTGACAAACAATAACATTGATATAATATAGTATAACAAATGATAGATAGGTGCGTTCTTTATTCCGATGTGGGTAGTTCTGATAGGTCCTTTCGCTTCAATCTTTCAATAGTTGCCTGGCGCAACAGATTGATATGCTTTTACAGTAAGCATATTAAGATCTTGATATAATATGTAATTAGGTACGACCCAAGGTGCGTTATATATTTGCCGAAGAAATTTCGACTGAAACCGCTGCAGCTGTAAAATGTTTGATTCGCTAACGGTGCCCCATAATTGTATACCATATTCCCAAACAGCTTTCCTTATGGCAGTATACAGGTGTCTCACGTAACTGGTTCGTTAGGACTTTTTCAGGTTTCGCTATTACTATTCACGTTAAACATTAATTGCAATTAGTTGAAATCAGTGCCAACTACGATGAGGTTTTGTAATTACAATGACGTAAACCAGGCTTGGATTGCGCTTTATTTCTGGCTTAATCACTTACGTAATCAAAATCTTATAAGAAACAAAAAGGCTTTAGAACTAAATGCTATTCATGTCACCTGGCTAAAAAAAAAAATAGAGTAATATCCGGCAGAGCTGGGTCGGATACAGGAAAAAAGTATTCGAGTACCGGATACCGGATACTTACAATGTATCCGGATACTTTTTTAAAAAAGTACGGATACTTTCTCCATAAAAGTACCTGTATATATACATGTCATGTATCCGGCAGTTTTCGAATACATTCTCAAATACTTTTAAAATGACCTAAATTATTGTTAAACTAATATATTGTCATCCATATTTTACTTATAGTGACTCCTAATCTTTTCTCTTATATTTTTCTCGAGTGGTCTCTCGTTGGGGAAATTTAGTGTACACTTGCTACGAAATGGGCTCATTGAATTTTTTCTAAAAGGGGAAATTTAGTGTACAACTAACTTCCAACATGTAAAGCCACAATTATTGATGTAGTCACAAAACATGTACAATAGTAGAAGAAACTGAAAAAAAATGGGGATTCAAACTCTCTGGTGTATATGTACGTGTGTGACAATAGAATAGGAAATAAAAAAACTCTATTAATAGGTATCCGAACACCGAAAAAAGTATCCGAATACCGGATACTTTCAGATTTAGTCACGGATACCGGATACAAAATTTGAAAAGTATCCGGGTACAGAGTATCGGATACTCAAAAAGTATCTGGGTACTGTATCCGGATACAGAAGTATCCGGATACTACCCAACTCTGATATCCGGTGAACACATGACTTTTCCATCATTTCTGTGTTTTCAAAATTGTATCGAAAACCAAAAAAAGACGTTAATTGAACCTAGAAACTCACTTCTGAAAAATGGTTTCAATTAATTTACGCGTTGTTGAGTTATAAAAAATAAAAGATTTTTTTTTGCTAATTTTGAAGTGCTCTAGCGGGGAAACGAAGCAACTCTGGATATAGATAACTTAAGTCAACCTATTTTGAGCCAAGGAATCTGTGGTCTTACTGTGATTTTACTGTGGTACTTATTGTCTAGCTGAGTTGTGAGTTTCTATTCATAAACATAATGCATTTTCCTGTATAACAGTGCTAGTTGAAGTCGTTTGGTGCATATATGCTCTTTTCAGGTTAGGTGATGATCCAGGTAAATTCCCAGGTATTTGACTTCATTTTGAATAGGTAATGGAGCGTTATTTAATGTAACAGTAGGACAGATTCCCTTTTTAGAGTGAATGTGATGTTTATGAGTGGACTTATTCGGATTTATTTTTACTCGCCACTGTTCAAGTCATTTTCCCAACAACAACAAGGGATATTGTAGGTTTTGGGATGCCATTTCAGGAGATGTATGAGTAGCACGTAAGTAGTAATCATTGTGTTGTTCCGTCAGATATGATTCCGATAGTGCACATACTGCATAAGCTAGATAGGTTGTAAGTTTGGCTATGAGACCGTCATGCCATACTCTGTCGAAAGCCTGTGACAAAGTCTAAAAAAGCTACTGCACAATATTGTTTGGGCTCTAGGGCATCTCTAGCTGATCTCCCTACTCTGTGCGCTTGTTCTATAGTACTATGCTTTTTTCGAAACTCAAATTGATAGTTAGGAATTAACTTTTTATTTACTATGATGCTATGAATTTACTATGAGTCTCTTCAATAAGAGCTTTTCGAACACATTTGAAAGCAATGGCAGTAAACTTATTGGGTGGTAGGAAGCCACGTCGCCGGTGTTTTTATTTGGTTTTAATACGATAGATATCTGGGACACCTTTCATTGTGTCGGTAATGATCCTAGTCTTGAGATTGCGTTGAAAATAAGCAATA
This sequence comes from Onthophagus taurus, assembly GCF_000648695.1. Taxonomy (NCBI): domain Eukaryota; kingdom Metazoa; phylum Arthropoda; class Insecta; order Coleoptera; family Scarabaeidae; genus Onthophagus; species Onthophagus taurus. The sequence goes on from NW_019286125.1 coordinate 14,573, forward strand.
CCATTCGTAGCCCATCAGGAATATGTTTAAGAACCAATCTGGTTATAAGTCAATGAGAGTTTTAAGCTCATATAATTCAAATTTTTTTATCAGTGAACCCGTTACATAAGAGGCGCCCAGAGGTTTCATTTAGGCAAAAAATAAGGTCAGTGGCCACTTCTTTGTTCTTCTTGAACTGGGGTGTGTGGCAGAAAGCTGGTCTAAAACATCTACGCCACCTTTGGTGACGTTGTAAAATGTTATCACTTCTGGTTTTTGAACCGAAGATGACTGATTGATCGTAGGCTGATCATGAAAAGTCGAAACAAGTACAACCGATTTATACCTCTTTGATACATACGATACCAGCAGCATTTTGTTTTTATAACCAAATAGCCTGCTTTTTGCTTGGCGATGCCTGCTTGGTAGAAATTCATGAGGAATATCCCTCTTGTTTTTTGTTTAAGTACCAACAAGGGTAAGGGAATAATTATTGAGCAATTCCAGAGCCAATGGAATACTGGTATACCAGTTATCTGCAGTAATATTCCTATTTAAACCTTTGATGGGTATAACAAGTCTCTTCACTACCTCTCCAGGAGAATTGCTCTTTGCATTTGTACCATTTGTGGTTGCGCTCCCGTGTAAAGTTCAAGGTTATACGTATAGAATGTTCTAGAATCAACTAGATTATACATTTTTAATCCATATTTAGAGGGTTTATTGGGAATATATTGTTTAAAACCGCACACCCTCGAAACGGTATAAGCATCTCGTCAATAGTGAGATATTCCCTTGGTAAATAGTTATTCTTGCATCGTTCAACAAATATATCGAATATATCTCTTATATGTGCCATCTTATCGGTTTTTAGACGATCTGGTCTGCTTGTCAGAGAATCAAATCTAATGTATCTCATTACAAGCAAAAACCTCTTGGACCACATGTCGGTATTCCACATGTCCAGAAAACTAAGATAGGATGGAATACTCTAAGTATTTCTCGCTTTCTAGTGAAGTTTTCTTTTATTAGATCTATGTGTTGATTTGTTTTTTCCGTAGTTAATTCCGTAGAAATTCCGTATTGAATTTCATGTGTACATGAGGTCATGGTACAGAGTCCATGACGGTGTAACTACGAAGTTTTTGAGGTTAGATTCGTATATTTACGTTTAGAGAAATATATAAGCCCAGAAACTCTTAACGAGAGCGAACGTCGTATCACCTAGGATAAAATGAATTACTTAATTAGTCGCATCGGATGCAAATGAGATCTTTAATTTATTTTCAAAAAACTAACAACTCTAAATCAAAACAAAACTCGCGGAACTGTTCCTTACATACTAACAAGGAATTACATAAAGGCGCGCACTTTTACAGGGTTGCAAACTGTGGGGGTGTTCTCACATATTAAAAAAATAATCAGTATTTAAAAAAAATTTTTGTATTGGAAAATAAAAAAAATGACTCGTTTATATTGAATAATATTGATTAACTAGCTGTACCCTGCGCGCGTTGCTACGCCACCAACTAAAATAAATTTGAAGGAAAGACATTACGCAAATATTCAATTCATTTTGAGTCATTTATTGATTTTGTTTATTTTGGAAAAATTGTGACATAGAAACCTTCGTAAGCTCATGCACAACAACTTTGCTAAAGATCATCACATGATCAAATGCATAGTTTACGATTCTATAAAGGACATACAGACAAACATTCATTTTTATATATATAGATTATAATTATTAAATAAACAAATTTTTACATAGTTACATAAAAAAGAATAAAATATTTCTTGATTTTTTAAAAGGGCATTTGCAATCAATATAGCAGGGAATATGTGCAGCGCCACAGATACTCCCCCCCTCAAAAACTACAAGTAACGCAATTTGCAACGATGCAGAAATGGAAAGTATAAAAATCTTTTAAAGTTGAAAACTCACTCTTTTTTTAACAGCACTTTAGGTGATAAATCGTAAACATGATTTGAGCTTAGTTCAGGAAGTTTTTTAAAAATAAAAGCTGGTTTCAAACGAGTAATATTTATTGTTTGATTTCAATTAAATCGTGAAATGATGGAATGCTTTGAATGGTCCTTCGTACTTTGATGATAAACTTGTCGTTTTGTTTTCTACTCGAAGGAACACATAATCGGACAAAAATAATTCTTTATGAACAAATGGTTTTGGAGAACAATGATGAACAGTTGTCGTAGGTCTTAGATTTGAAAAAGTTTCGCGTAAAGAAATTAATAAAGGAAAAGTGTCGATAGCGTTATAAGTTTTTGTAAAAAAATCACCTGGAAGATGTAGAGGTTGACCATAAACCAGTTCTGTAGATGAACATCCAAGATCTTCTTTTAGGGAGGAACGGAGGCAGAACCGTTCCGAAAGAACTAGTGGAAGTTCGTGTTTCCAACGATCTGTATTACCTCTTGCAATAAGAGCAGTTTTTAAAAATCTGTGAAATCTCTCCAGAATACCGTTGCTTTGGGGATGATAGGTAGATGTATGAATTTGATTTGAACCGAAAAATTTATTAAATTCATTGAAGAGTTTCGATTCAAATTGAGTGCCTTGATCATGTGTAATAGTATGAGGGATACCAAATCTCGAAAAATAATGAGTAAAAAGAGCATTAGCAATCGTGGGTGTCGTTATATTGGAAAGAGGAAAAGCTTCAATTCATCTTGTAAAGCGTTTAATAACAGTAAGAATAAATGTACTTTCGTCAGATGGAGCAAGAGGCCCAACGAGATCTAGATGAATATGTTCGAAACGGTCTTTTGAAATATTAAATTCTCCTATAGGCGTTCTAGTATGTTTATTTACTTTAGAAAGTTGACAATTAATGCAAGATTTTGTCCAATAATATAAATGAGCATTCATTCTTGGCCAGAAAAATCTTGTTTTGATTAAATTTTGTGTAACGCGTACTCCCGGATGTGAAATGTTGTGAAAATTAGAAAAGGTTGTTTTACGAAATTTGACGGGAACATAAATGCGTGATGGGGAAGAAGAAATTTCGCACCAAAGTTTTAAATTGGAGGAACAAATTTGTTCTTTTGCTAGAATAAATTTTGCTTTGTTAAGAAGTTGTTTTTGTAAAAGATGTTTAAGCTCAGAATCGCTGTCTTGAGTTATTATTAAAGTTTCAAGATCAGGATAAGGTGAGTTAATGTATAAGCTACTATGTTAGCTTCTCCTTTAATGTATCTAATATCTGATGTAAATTGTGAAATATAATTTAAATAACGAGATTGTCTGGGAGATTTTTCTGTTTTAGATGAAAACGCATGAATAATAGGTTTATGATCAGTAAATATTGTGAAATTATAACCTTCAAGCAAATGTCTAAAATATTTTATTGTTTCGTAAACGGCAAAAGTTCACGATCAAAAGTTCAATATCTAGTTTGTGAAGGCGAAAGTTTTTTTGAAAAATATGCAATTGGTTGTGATAAATTATTTACAGATTGCTCTAAAACAGCACCTATAGAAAAAGAACAAGCATCTTTTGTTAGTGTTTTGTTGTGCATTTATAAGAGACGTTTTAGCAGAAGAAAAAGAATCTTGGCACTCAATTGAAAAGGAAAGTAATTCTTTTTGTTTAAGAACACGAGTAAAATTTGCTAGCGCATGTAATGGTTGTAATAAATGAGACAAATTTTGTATAAATCTATGATAAAAATGTATCATCCCTAAAAAACGTTCAAGTTGTTTCAGCGTTGTTGGAAGTGGAAAATCATTGATGATCTTAATACGTTGCTCAGAAGGAAGAATACCTTCTGGAGTTATATGGTGGCCTAAAAAATCAAGGGAATTGACACCAAAAATACATTTTGAAGGTTTGACGTTAATGCCATAATTGTTAAGCCGTTCAAAAAGTTGTATCAAATGAGTTAAATGTTCTTCTTCATTTTTGCTTGCAATTAAAATGTCATCAATGTAGACAAAAATGAAATTTAACCCTCTAGTCACTTCATTGATAAAACGTTGAAATGTTTGTGCGGCATTACGTAACCCGAATGGCATACGCGTAAATTCATAAAGGCCAAAAGAAGTGGTGTTAGCAGTTTTATAAATGTCTTGTTCTGCAACCGGTACTTGATGATAAGCACGAACAAGATCAATTTTGGAAAAAATCATACAATTATGAATTATAAATTAAAATCCTGTATATGAGGTAAAGGATAACGGTCAGGAATTGTTATATTGTTAAGTTGGCGATAATCGCCGCAAGGACACCAATCGTTTGAATCTCTTTTTGGGACCATATGTAACGCAGAAGCGACTGAAGAAGAGGAAGGTCTACAAATCCCTAAATTACCATTTGCTCAAATTCATTCATTGCAATGTTATACTTTACTTGGTCTAAACGTCGTGGAAATGATCATTAGTAATAATTTGCTGGCGTAGAGAATATTTTATTGGATCGGAAAAATTGGGAGTGGAAAACAAGTTTGGAAATTTTTTAAAAAGCTTTGTATATTGGGTTTCAACATTAAATAGTTTAGGTGGAGAAATATCAGTATTAATTAATGAACCTTTTGTGGTTAAAGTAGTAGTATCAATTAATCTATGATTTTTAATATCTACTAGAATACCAAATTTGAATAAAAAAATCAGTAGCAATAATCGGTCTACTAACATCTGCAATAGTAAAGGCAAAAGGAAAATTCCTTCTTAAATTTAAAGTAATTGTTAGCATTTTTTTTCCATAAGTTGAAATAGTAGTACCGTTTGCATCTGTCAGAGAAGAATTGTTATCTTTATGATAATCTGAAAAAATGTTACGAGGTATGACTTAAATATCAATTAAAAAATGTAATTTATTGTAGCGATCATAAATAAATAAACGAGAAGAGCTATTATTTTGTGAATAATTGTTATTAAATTTTGAATTATAAAATGTTGAAACTCTTGTGTTTTTTGAAAAATTGTTGTTTGAATTTTGGTTATTAAAATTTTGATAAGAGCTGCACCAAGGACCTTTCAACGCTTTATCTTTAAATCTGTAGTGGTAATAACAAAGTGAAGAAGAAGATTGATCTTCATTTGTACAATTTCTAGAGTTAGAACGTGATCTATATCTTTGTTGGCCGTTTTGACAACTAAAATGTAGTCTATAATTGTCTCTATCTTTAACTTGATTTTGATGGTTGGTAATTTGGGTTTCCATAATTGCTTGTTTTTGAAAAATATTTGTATTCAGTGATTGACAAGAAATGTTTAGATTACTAATTGCTTTAATCAAAGATAAATTATTTTGTTGATTCAATTGAGCTGTCGAAACATCCGAATTTTGGTTAATGTTGGAAACATTATTATGAGGAGCAAATTGATGGAAGGAATCCAAGATTTTATCTGCTATTTGTAAAAGATCATCAATATTTACTTTTCCGGATGCAAGAAGTGCCACAGAGATGGAATGTGGCAATCTGCGCTTCCACAATGAAGATAACTAAACACAAACCACACAAACCAAAGATAACTAAACTCTAAAATTCACTGGGATCTCCAGCACCCCATGCACTGTAAAAAATGGATGTAAAAATACATTATACCATATTAAACTACAAGATTGACATATGAAATAATACATGAATTAACAACGTAATTTTCGAAATCCAGTTAATACCAAGTAAAATTACAGGAAATTAGTAAATTTACAAAATATTACATTTTTTTAATATGAATTACACAAAGGAATGTAAACTATAGGAAAAACCTGTAAATAAATGGAAAATCAAGTAATACAATGTAAATGTATTTAATAAATTGGGAAATCATGTAATATTGTTAAAAATTACTATTACGAACATGTAAAATACGGGATGACCCCACCACCACTTTCTGCGTTCAGTCGGCTGAATAGCGTTGCAACTACGCACAACGCGTTAACATCATTTTGCCGAGTACAGTCTTATAACGTATGAATCGTCGAACGTTATACGCGCTCTCTTATAATAATAATAATAATAAACCACTTTAATCTGTTAATTTAGTGTTTGTTTGTTTGGTGCCCTTTAGTACGTATACAGGTTGTACACAAAGTTTTTTTGTGTTCCAAGTTTGCCGTCTGTTAAAATCGTAAAAGTTTACACTTTTTCCACTATTCTTTTAATGCTTTTGTACTGTAAAACATTATAACAATGGTGGAAAAACTATTGGCTTTCATAATTTGGACATAAAACGAATTTGGATATGTAGAACTTCCATAATGACATTCATATTTTTACATTTATTTAAGCTTAAAATTATGTAAATGTACAGGGCTGAATAATGAATTATTACATAGCAGACGAACTACAATATTCATAGCACAAGTAATTTTACATATAAATATAGTCATTTTTACGTGTTAATACGTGTACATTACCTGGGTTAAGAAGTAAAATTACATCAATCACAAACGAAAAGTACAAACATAGAAATGGAAAATGCGCTTGTTTAGATATGTATTTATTTTGCTATTACATGAATATCCATCGCAATAAATTACCAGTACTGGACCATGTAATTATTTTTTACTGTGTGCGACTAATTAAAGGTTAAGAGTTTTTTAGTGCTGAATTCAAAAATGTATTTCTAAGTTGTGTGTGAATTTAGAAAAATGAAATATGGAGTATATATCTAGAATTCCCAAGTAATTTTAATGGTGAAAACCGTTTTTTAATATCTCAATAAATTCCTAAGAAATACATTTTTAAAGTTAAGCTAAAATAGTCCGAATTTCATTGTCAGTTTCTTAGTGCTGAATTCAAACGTTAATTTCGTTTGTACTAATTTTCATGTTCATAATTTAAGTAAAAGCGAAATTATTATAAGAAAATTAAATAATATAAGAAAAATGAAAATAAAGTATTAACTTTACCCATCTGTATCTTATATAAATTGGGTTAAATCGTAATAATTTAATGTAAGGAATTCACAGTTACTCTGTGTCCCACGAATCCACAATGATTTTAAACTTACATCTATGTATATTTTCATAGGAACAAGAGCAGAAATTAAAAACGTTTCGAAACATTGTAAATATGTAAATTTGCATGGTTAATTAATGACTGAAGATTAATATTAGCTATATTTAATACAAAATTGGATTATGCAGTATTTATTAAATAACCCACATCCTCCTAGATTGTAATGTTTATAAAAGGATTACTGGATGGATTACGAAAGGATTGAAGAATGCTGGAAGCCACAAAACAGTTAATAAAAGAATACAGTTACCTCATACTTGTCGATACCATAATATGAAACTAATAAGGTGCTCTTAATTCAATTACGTAATCGAACGTAAATAAACCTAATGTAAGTTTTTATAAGAACGAGAAACGTTTAATTACTGCAATAAACCGTAATCTAATTTGTAATCTTTTGAATAAAATATAAATATTTTATTACAAATAAATGAGTACTATTACAAAAAAACGTACCACCCTTAAATTAACCGGGTTGTCGTGTTGTATAATATTAACACCCTTTCAGGTAAACATTCTTTGTTAACCGTTGTTAGTATTGCATTCCCCCACGTCGGTACTATAAATCATTCCGTTTATCTTTTTATCCACATTACGCAAAACCACGAAACACCAGGCATGCTGTTTTGGTTAGTAATCGATTGTTGAATTTTGGGTTAACCGCTCGCAGAAAAGGAACGCACACAACCCATTCGGTCAAGGCCAAATATAACTATGTCAAATTGATCGAGCATTAAGGCATATGATTCCCGTCTATTAATTTAATAACAGTTACGCGAATTCACCACGTAATACAGAGATGACGTGACTTGCGATGTTTGGAATATTCTCAAATGGTTTAAAAGAGGGTCGCAAAAGAACAACGTGTCAAGGGCTCACCCCTACCGTGATAAAATATTATTAAATTTCCCGCTTTATTTATGGAAATGTTCGGCGTAATTTATGTCCCGTAATACGCCACATAGTGGCTGTATATCGCAAGAAAGAGCGGCTTTTGAAACGTTTTAACCGCCTTCTTTTATTAAATAATAGCTAGGGTGACACAAACAATTTATCCACAGTATGAGATTCTAAATTAATAATTTCTGATGCATCACTTCATTTCAATTTTAACTTAACGAGCACAATAGAAATTAAATTTAACAATTAAAAAGATACGAAGAAAAAAGGGGAAAAATTGTAACGAAAATGCGAAACTTTATAATAAAATTCTTGAATTAGCTCTTTTGCGTGTACAACATAACGTTATAAGTGTTCATTAACGTCGAGAGTTTGAAATCGATCCAGTAACAAAGCAACCAAAGACCGTGGCTTATCTGAGATAAGTTTTTATACGTTTAAAACCATTGCGACAGTGAAGTAAAAGTAGATGGCGAAACGAGACAATAAATATAATGGAAAAGATAAGAAGTCGCCGTCCTCACATTGTAAAACACCTCGTCCTAATTTGAACTAAAACCCAAAAAGATAACTGGAATTAATGAAGGTCGTAAACACAACTTTTCACATATAAATATGTCGTGAAGACGCCCGCAAGCAATTCGTTAGGGTACCGATAAGATAAGGAGTTCAGAAGATATTCCAGCCGTGGTTATTTTAGTTATTAACTTCGTACTTTGCCAGTCGTCTATTAAATATCAATTAAAATTTGATTAATTACGCCAAGGAGAGCTCGTTTAGCCGAGTTACGTTCAAGTTATGGTGGTTGCAACTTGGAAAAGTTTCAGAAAATATTTGGCCCAGTGACTACGATGATGTAAGATTTGATTTAGGACCGGTAGTTAAGAAAAATTAAATGGACCCATTTTTTTTGTTGTTGGTTTTTCTTTCATTTTAACAAGCTTTCCATACATCTACTTTTTAAAGTAGCCAGACCCTCTAAATAAATATCGTCGGCCCATCGAGTCCAGAACGGGCAAATTGACCGTACAAATTGTCCGGAAGGCCAATCTTTAAGCAAAGTCAGACGAGTGCGGGGTCTACACTCGAGTTGGGTTTTCGTTTTTCGGTAGGGCGAACCTTTAAATATTGGTTTATAGTCCCCTTCTATCGATACGAGGTTCATTTCGGTATGTTATCAACTGGAAGAAGTAAAACTTTATAAAAAGGAAATATTGACATTTTCCTCGTGGGTTTTGTTATTTTTTGATTATATTATAAGAATATTATAAGAAAAGGGTACACAGCAATGTTTGCCAAATTTTTTTTCTTTTAGTCTCTTTAAATATGAACAAGGTCCAAGTTGCCATATTGTTAATGATATTGTTTCGCACTAATACAGAAAAATATACGGTTATCGATGACATTGTTCCAGTTTAATTGGGCACATAAAGCAGCTTAAGAGCCTTAGGGAACCCTATCCCATAAACCAATAAACACTAATCCTGATGGTGTCCATCTAGGTCTGTCCCCGCTTAATCTTTCGATAAATTCGCACCCATAAAGATCGTCGTTATCGTGTTGCTGACCAAATCTATCTTTCACGCAATTAAACTCACTTCGAACAAAATCGTTTTATCGTTTATTAGTAATAAAAATGTTGACATGAAATTTGGATTCAATGTAGATTCACAATTTGTTAACACGAGGCTAATTTAAAGGATAAGCTTCCTATTACACAAGTTTACAAATTCTGATGAAGTTTTGGACCCGACCAGATGAGGACGATTCTCAACGTAATTTGATGCGCTGAACCCGAATCTTCAATCCGTTTGTTAACATTGGCTCTATATTTTAATTATTTGATAAAAGATTCCATTGTTAACTTCGGTCAATGTTATAAAATAAAAGGTCAAAAAATTCCGAAGAAATTAATGTAAACAACATAATATTTGAACAACATTGGTGAATTAAAATTTACAATCGAAAAAGAATCTAATAATGTCATACATTTTCTAGACTTAGTTTTACAAAAGAACGTAGATCTTAAAAAGATAGATTTCAGTGTTTACCACAAACCAACCACAACCGATGTTATCATTCCGAAAAACTCTTACAATAGCAAGAATCATAAGGAGGCAGTTTTTATATCTAATGATAGACAGAGCCATCAATACCCCCATGAATGAACAAAATTTGAACAAAGATATAAAATACATAATAAAACTGGGTCTTAATAATGGCTATAACGTTGCATTTATACATGGCGTTTACAACAAGATACAGAAACGTAATGTAATGAAATACATCCATCCTGCGTATAAGAACGATACGTACTATCTGACAGTGAACTATCACAATTCGTTTAACAAAATTAAAAATTTACTACAAAGATATGATATAAAATTGGATTACAGAAGTAACATAAAACTAAACAACCTAATTATTAACCCTAAACAAAAGATCAAAGAAAAACAAAAAAGCGGATGATACATCGTGAACTGCAGCATCTGTGAGAGAGTGTACATAGGCCAGACAGAACGCAACCTACACATCAGAATTAGAGAACACTTATCCAAAGAAACTTCCTCTGTATTTAAACACACCTCAGAGATAGGTCATAAACTCAACAAAAATTCCATAAAGCTCATTAAACAACTTCCAAAATCTAAAAAATTGGACTTATATGAGGAAATGGAATTATTTAAATATAATAATAAAAACCAAGAATCATTAATGAATGAAATCATGGATGTCAATCCCTATCGTTTATTCATTCCTTTTATAACTTTAAATTCGCCACCCAAATCAGTTCCCGAAAATCTTTCGCTTTAAACCACTACAAATTTTCGTATACCAGTTTCCTTTCAACTGTTGTCGACACAAGTTAAGAGTTTTTAAAAGTTTTGATATAAGAAAAGTTTATATAGTTAAAAATGCTCGGAGAATTTTCAGAAAAGAAATCATTTAAACATCCAAAATTATTGTACCACGCGGTCATGCTTAGTTGACGGTAAAAGAAGATCTCTCATATTTGTTACTTATAGATTCTAAGTTGTTTTATTCATGTTTTTATAGCAACGAACCTGAAGACGGAAATAGTAATTTCCGAAACTGGTAGTTAAGAACAATAAATTAATTTCTTCGGTATTTTTTGTCCTTTTATCTTCCGCATTTTGAGTTTTCCAAATTATTGTTAAACCGACACTCTCCTAAGAAGTAAAGATAAATTTGGTGAAATCTAGGAAAATTAAGAATGTTCAATAAAAAATAGTATGTGCCATGCTTTTTGAGTTTACGTTGGTAATATTCACATTTAGTAACAAAAAATGTTAGACACTGAGAAGTTGTGGGTGCCGAAGTTGTTTTGTAATACGTGCAGAACAAAGCTGTACTTGGTGAAAAAGTGTATGTGAAAAATGTTTTTCATTGTCAATACTATGGAAAGAACCAAAAATTATGTAGATGAATGGTACTGTTGCATGCTATCATTATGCATCATTAAAACTCTACTACATCTCCGTTAACCAGTGATAGTAGTGATTTCGTCATGGAAGGAATCCATTTAATAACGCAAAGTAAAATGAGTGATTTGATCCGTGATTTGAGCTTATCGAAATAAAAAACATAGTTGCATCACAATGCATCAGGGTTACAGGAGTGAAAATATCTTGACAGTGGAACTTGGGTCACTGTTATACAGAAAAAGGAATGAAGTGCTTCAACCATATGATCGAAAGGAATGGCGTTTGTTCATCAATCGTTCACAATACAGTCTAAAAGCTGCTCAACTACACGTTGGAAATAAAAAAAAAACATTCATTCCAGTTATTTACGCAGTACAAACAAAGTAATACAATGTACACAATGTTGGACAAGATCGAATACAATGAGGATTAATAGAAAATTTGTGGCGATCTAAAGGTATGGAAGCATATTAATTCTAATATTTATTTATTTACTTATTTTTCCAACTAATGTGATTCGACTTTTGATTAGGATGCAATCTGGATTCATTAAATTGTGCTGCTTTTTGGGTCTGATGTTAGAGAAAATTAGCCAAGTCGTAGTTGTTATGAGCCAGGAATGCAAAACGTGTCCTTTGCACTCTTGTAAATCCACAAGACATACTTCTGCCACATCTTCATATAAAACGTGGCCTTATTAGGTACCTTAACTTTGTCAAAGAGTTCAATTGTGAAGATCCGGCTTTTCAGTATTTAATCAACTTGTTTGCAAATTGTCATACGCAAAAATCAAAGAAAGAATATTTGTCGTACCTGAAATTCGGTTAACTTAAAAGGCAGACGGAAACTTTACATAAATGTTTATAACCCATTTTTTTTTGTTTACTACCCATTAAGCGGTAGTATGATTATCATTTCAATGTGTTGTCATAGCTTTCTCCGTAAACGCAAATCCTCGGATTTTAAAGAAATAATTTGCATTTGGTTACAAAATTACTGCACGATTGGAGGCAGAATGTCTCTGAAGAGTCACTACTTGCATTCTCATTTTAATTTTTTCATGTTGATTGAGGCGATACGAACGATTACACCAAGCCATGGCAAAAAGCGAGGGGCATATCAAGATATTTTGGAATGATGGCATAATACACGACTACTGTTGGACTGTCTTATGTGAAACTGTTGATATTTGATTTATCACAATTAAATAAATAAAGTAGACTTTAATTTTCAAAAATTGTAAAAGTTAATTCAGTAAATATCTCAAAAATTAAAATCAATATTAAAAAGCGGATTTAAATTCGGATTTAGCGTCCCTAGTTACCTTAGAAATAACATTTGATTGCTATAAAACGTGTATACTTGTGTTATTGTTATTATACAGTGTCCTTCAAAAGGCCAGCAACACAGTAATATTATCTTACAGTTTTTATATCATAATATAAACTGGAATCTTTAAGCTTTAATTTAACATACATATCATATCATGATTCTTAAAAACACAGTCCATATGATTTTTTATAGATTTTGTATTACTTTTTACTTATAAATTTGACAATTTTTTCTTTAATAATTTTTTCTTGGACATTTCAATATTATCTTATTACATATTTTTAAAGTAGAGTCAATGTAAAATTTAACATACATATCATATCATGATTCTTAAGAATACAGTCGATATGAATTTTTGAAAGTTTCGTATTATTTTTGATTTACATATAAATTTAACAATTTCTTCTTTAATAACTTTTTTCTGGAAATTTCAATAATACTATCTTATAATTCTTATATCATGACATAAACTAGAATCTTTTAGCTACAATTTAACATGCATATCATATTATGATTCTTAAAAATATAGTTGATATGATTTTTTGTAAATTTCGTTTTACTTGTTACTTATAAATTTGACAATTTCTTCTTTAATAATATTTTCTTGGTAATTTCAATAATATTATCTTATTATTTTTATATCACATCATAAACTAGAGTCTTTAAGCTACAATTTAACATACATATCATATCATAATTCTTAAAAATATAGTCGATATGAATTTTTGATAATTTCGTATTATTTTTGATTTATAAATTTAACAATTTCTTCTTCAATAATTTTTTCTTAGAAATTTTAATAATAGTATCTTATAATTCTTATATGATATCATAAACTAGAATCTTTAAGCTACACTTTAACATACATATAATATTATGATTCTTAAAAATATAGTCGATATAATTTTTTGTAAATTTTGTATTACTTTTTACTTATAAATTTGACAATTCCTTCTGTAATAATTTTTTTCTGGAAATCTCAATAATATTATCTTAAAATCTTTATATCATATCATTAACTAGAATCGTTCAACTGCAACTTAACATAAATAATATGTATTTTTAAGAATTATGACATGATATTATATATGCATATATAGACATGATATATAAAATACATATCGAAAATCGTATCGATATGATTTTTCGGTTAATTCAATTAAATTGATAATGATATTATTATCGAAGCAACATCCTAAACATTATTTCGATTCAAAAACAATATTTGTTTGCTCGAAAGATTTCGTAAGTCATTCGAGTACGCTTTCCATTTCCTATCTTTACTTCAGAAGTCGTTTATTATTGTCAAGTGTAGAATAGATCGTAATAGTCTCTTTCATAACTCATTCACATCGTCGTGTAACGTAGAGGGATTCAAAGTTGTTAAATGCATCAAAACTTACTAAACATTTACGCCTCGGTAGATATTATCACATCAAATCTTTTCAGTGAAGATTAAGTGTTGTTTCAAGTTTGAAAATTTATTTCAAAGTGCTTTTTGATTCGTAATGACTAAGTACATGAAAATTATGTACTTAATACAATTTTTATTTGTTTACATATTATCATAAGACTCTAAGTTTTAAGACTGTAAGAAGTCCATTTGAGGAGTTTTCATATTTGCATTTGTTCGCACTATCACAAAATTAATTATAGTTCATTGACTTGATCCAACGAAGTGAAATATCTAGAATAGTCAAAAAGTTGCATTCGATCGATGCGGGGTGACACTAAGAAGATATGGATTTTGATACTCAAAGTATTAAGGATGCTGGTTGTAACCTGACAAAGGTTCACACTTCTATATCCATAGAACGATTTATCTAGGTCATTAAGTTTCTTTTCGTGGTGCACAAAACCATCATCAATTAACACGATTGTAAAATATTAAAAGATTCCATCAATCAAATATGAAGCGAAATCAAACGTAAAATCGGAAGATATCTTCTTTAGTACTTTGGTATCGATGTTCAAGCTGGGGATTTTCAAAGAAGTAGCTGATGAACAGACACAAAAATGTTGTAGAGTTACATTTAGCTTTGTTTAAAACAATATGCATAAAATATGAATGTTGATACAGCATTAGAAATTGAAAATGAAAAGCGATGGATTATATAAATAGCCATAATAAATTTTAGAGATTCGAGAATTCGGTTTAAACTATTATGTATTGCGTAACAGGATTCCAAACGCATATTGCATCACACCAAATCCCAGCAAATTCAATGTGAGTAATCCGTTACAACCGATTGAAGAATATAATAAGTACTCCATAGCTTATTATTTGTAAAAACGAAGAATTTGATATATGAAAATGAATTAATAGAGAGAACAATAAACTTAAAATGCATATGAAATGTATTATGTCAAAATCGAGAATGAAATGAGCCAGTTACAAGCGTTGGTAGCACCGAAATAATTAAATCGTCCCGGTTAATTAAACTAGCATTACGTTTCATTATAATTACGTTATTTCTAAATAAAATATTATTTTAGTCAACTTTATAATTCCTGTTACGTATCAGATTATAATTACGTAACTTAATACCACTACGATAACTGTAAATGATCTATTTATATGATATGCGTGTACGCGTACATTCGATATATCTTATCGAACTAATTTATCGTTTACATTCACATAGAATAATTACTTTCATTTAAACAATCTATTTTACCGGCCCCTCCACCAAAAATTAAATTAACCGAAATCCTCATATAAAAAAATCTCTGACCTTGTTCCTCTTCTTCGGCGGCATTCGCGGGTCTCCCAATGTTAACCACAAGAAATATGAAGAATACTCCAATAGATGACGTGACCGCAATGTTGTTTGTTAAAGACATAATTCACTTAGAACACACAAGAACGTTTAAGCTTTCGTAGTATTAGCAGAGCGACACATTCAAGGATCTACCGCACTTTCGCAGTTTCGGGTAACTTCGCGTCTTCTTCGATACTGAGTGTTAGCCGGAAAATCCACCCTTGCGCAGTACCGGAACACTACTGGTGGTTAGCGCCCTTCGCTCGGCGAGAACATACCGCGACCGCGCGTATCGTTCACGAACTTTGGCGATCGCAAACGAAGCCACTCACCTGAAGACCTTAAGGTCCCCAGAGTTGAATTACTTGAATTTTGAAATCTGATGTTAGAAACACGTAAAGAGTTGTATATAAATTTTATTCAAAACAAGTACAGGTGCAGAAATTTTGTAGTGGGTAGATAATTGATGATGACTGATTCTACGTTTTAATATTAACTAAAATAATTAGTTTCGCGAATTCCAATTGGAGTATCAATTTAAATAATTATTCTGTTGCTACGTAGGCGATGATTCAATGGTAGAGTGGGTACAGCTACGCGGAATACTTGTAGGTGGGAGTTGAGCTACCTTTGTCAGCGGTTGGGGAAATTGATACTATACTAAAATGCAGCGCTTCCAGCTCGAACACACCCTTTGTTTATACGTCTTTCAAAGAGAGAATAAACCTGTTACGTCCTCGTGCATGCACGTTATAACGATCATTTCACGAACAAATGTTTTAAAAACTCCCCCACACGTTTGAAACCAACCTTTTAATACTATACAATGTCCACCAAAAAGTTAGTCCTGTTTTTTGTTGGTTCATTGCACCAACGTTATTGAAACTTTCGTTTTATGGGATATTCATACGTGAATCGTGATATGACGTTTATGTTAAATTGAAGCTAAAAGATTCTAGTTTATATGATATAAAAACTATTAGATAATGTTATTGAAATTTTCAGGAAAAAAATATTAAACAAGAAATTGCCAAATTAATAAATCAAATACAGCGTGTCCCGTATCTTCCGCATCAGAGCATTATACGGTTGTAGGATACATTATTCTGAAGCGATCTTTCTAATAAAATTTTTTCGAAATGTTTATAATAACCGCACGGGAACTGTTTAAAGGAACTGTTTTTCGTCCAATCAGCAGATCGCAAATCAGACTCAGGTAATCGGTGCCACCCTCGGCCGGTCCGCTACGCCGATGATAACTCGTTTCCCACGTGTACTCACCAATGGNGATCGCAAATCAGACTCAGGTAATCGGTGCCACCCTCGGCCGGTTCGCTACGCCGATGATAACTCGTTTCCCACGTGTACTCACCAATAGATTCGTCATGGAAAGAGAAATAAACTTTTTCGATGAATCAAAGTCGTCCGTTATTGGTCGTCGTTAAACAGTTCCCGTGCGGTTATTATAAACATTTCGAAAAAATTTTATTAGAAAGATCGCTTCAGAATAATGTATTCTACAACCGTATAATGCTCTGATGCGGAAGATACGGGACACGCTGTATAATACACTTTCAAAAATGATATCAACTGTATTTTTAAGAATAATATGTATAGGGGTTTATCTACTATAAAAGATTAATACCAAACCTTATATGGGGGTTGTTTCTAGGTTTAAATTTGATGGTATATTTGTATTAATTTTGTGTCATAATCAATGCTCGTTTTTTACGTTGTTAATGAATTGTTTATTTATAATTTTTCGTTTACTATGTCTACGGCATAACAACTATAACAAACTTATCACTATATTTTTAATTGTGGTAGTGATGGAACGGATAGTGATTTTGCGAAAAGCCGGATACCGGATATTTTTGACATCCATTCGGCCGGATATCCGGTTATCCGGCATATCTATCCGGCCATTATGGTTATAATTTCTGGTACATTTCTGAAGTGATACCCTATATTGCCACGTTATTGCAATATTTGAATAAAAATGAAATTAATAAGAAAGCTGATAAGATATGTCAACTTATTTGGATCCAAGATACAAAATGAACTTTTTTGATACTGATTTAACTAACGAAGCAACTCTAACAAAAGGATACTTTAATTAATAATTGGCAATATTTCCACAAGGATCCTTCAAGAAATGAATTTTATAGCGAATTTTGAAACTTATCAAATAACTTAAATTTTATCAAAACTTCAAATATTGTTTTTTCAAAATCTAAAGGCTATTTTTTAAAACGGGTTAATTCATTGGAAAGAGGACACTGTTATTAACACTTTGCGAAATTTTCGTACTCATATTCCAAGAAATGGATTTTATACGAATTTTTAAAACTTAATCGGTGAAAATTGCAAAATTCGAAAAAATTGTCGATCATTTCAAAAATTCATTTATCAAAAACTAAGAGCGATTTTTCAAAACGGCTTGTTGCATTCAAAAGAGGATACTTTAATTAATAATATGGTGATATTACCACAAGAATCCTACAAGAAATGAATTTTATAGCGAATTTTGAAAGTTATCGATGAAAATTGCAACATCGAAAATTTTATCAAAACTTCAAATATTGTTTTCTCGAAAACTAAGAGCTATTTTTCAAAACGGGTTGGTTCATTGGAAGAAGACACTTTTATTAACACTTTGGGAAATTTTAATACTCATATTGTGCAAGAAATGGATTTTATACGAATTTTTAAAACTTAATCGGCGAAAATTGCAAAATTTGAAAAAATTGTCGATCATTTCAAAAATTCATTTATCAAAAACTGAAAGCGATTTTTTAAAACGGCTTGTTGCATTAAAAAGAGGATAGTTTAATTAATAATGTGGTGATATTTCCACAAGAATCCTTCAAGAAATGTATTTTGTAGCGAATTTTGAAAGTTATCGATGAAAATTGCAACATCGAAAATTTTATCAAAACTTCAAATATTGTTTTCTCGAAAACTAAGAGCTATTTTTCAAAACGGGTTGGTTCATTGGAAAGAAGACACTTTTATTAACACTTTGGGAAATTTTCGTACTTATATTCCAAGAAATGTCGATCATTTCAAAATTTAATTTCTCAAGAACTGAAAGTGATTTTTCAAAACGGCTTTTTGCATTAAAAAGAAGATACTTTAATTAATAATCGAAACCGACAACAGCGACAGATCGGTTAGTAATGAATGTGATGATGAATTACTAGCGAAGAGAAGAAAACTAGACGAAACTGTAACAAGGGATTTTAGACATATATCGTGTTGGGATTGTTACAATGAGGTTGCTAATGACAAACCTGATATAAATAAAGCTGTATTCAATGGAAAAAGTCTTACTGGGGTTGATCTTGATTATTATCTGCAAGGTCTAACACCTAAAAGAGATACTAATTCCTGTGAATGGTGGAGTACTAAGAATAGGTTTTTAATATACGGCCAAAGCCGGATATTTGGGAACTATCCGGTAGCCGGCCGGATTTTAAAAAATGGCCAGATAGGCCCAATACTGAATAGTTGCCGGATATCCGTTAAACCACTAAATTGTGGTAACGCCACAAATATTCCCCCATCCAAATTTGAGGCCATGGAATATAAAATAAAGTGGGAAGAAAATGAAAAATAATAAAAATTTCAATGTAGATTAAAAGTTAATTTCTGTTAAATTGATTTGGTGATAGAATTAATATCGGAAAGATTTTCATTCAAAAGATATGGCGGTTTTAATCTGTCTATACTAATTGCTTCTTTTTGATTATTAATTATGAAAGTTTTCGGATAACGTTTAATGACTTTAAAAGGGCCTTTGTATCTAGGTGATAGGTATGGTTTTATGCGATCAAGCCTGACAAACACGAAATTTGATTTATTCAGATGTTTATGCACGTAAGTTTTTTGGACATGGTGAGAAGAGGTTGGTAACGGTTTCAATTTTGAAAAAGTTTCTCTTAATGAGGTTAATAAAGGATCTATGTCAGTTAGATCATGAGATGATACAAAAAATTCTCCTGACGGACGTAATGGTTGACCAAAAACAAGTTCGGCTGAGGAACAACCTTAGTCTTCTTTTAACGAAGACCGAAGACCAAGCAAAACGAATGGAAGTTTGTTTTTCCAACGTTTGCTGTTTCCTCTTGATAAAAATAGCAGTTTTCAAAGTTCTATGGAATCGTTCCAAAATACCGTTGCTTTTAGGATGATTAAGATTAAGATAATTAGGATGTTTTAAGAGATGATCAAGTTCTAGGTCATTATTTTGAGCGATTTTAATGTCTAAAATGTTAGGATATGAATTTTCTAGAGAGCTAATATCTACACGAGAAAGAGTATTCACAACAATGTTCTGTTGTTTCAATGTATCTCCTTTGATGAATCTAACGTCTGAACAAAACTGAGCAATGTAGTCAAGGTAACGACATTGTCGAGGAGTCTTGTTAGATTTTGAATGAAGTGAGGTTATGATTGATTTGTGATCTGTATAAATAATAAATTGATTACCCTCTAAAAATTGCTTGAAGTGCTTAATTGAAGAATATTCTCGATCGAATGTCGAGTATTTTGTTTGACAAGGACACAATTTTTTGGAAAAATACGCTATAGGTTGAGAAATATTATTAATATCTTGTTATAAAACAGCTCCCATAGAATATTTCGATGCATCTGTTGTTAAAGTTAGTTGGCCAGACTTACAAGAGTGAGCTGAAATAGTAGGATTTGCTAAAGATTTTTTTGTTTCTTGAAATCTATTAAGGCATTCTCGAAGATTATTTGGAAGTATATATAGAGGAGCAAGTATAGAGCAGAAACCTTACACACACTTATGATAAAAATTGATCATACCTAAGAAACGTTCAAGTTCTTTAAAGTTTGTTGTGACTTAGAAAATCTATAGAATCAACACCAAAAATACATTTTGTAGGTTTAATGTAAAACCCTAATCATTAAGTCTCTCGAAAAGGGTTTCTAAATGAGATAATTTTTCTTCTTCATCTCTACTAGCAATCAATATATCATTCAAATACACGAACAGAAAATCTAAACCATTAGTAACTTTGTTTATAAAACGTTTGTGCTGGATTTCTCAATTCAAAGGGCATTCGGATGAATTCGAATAGGCCGAAAAGAGTAGTGATTAAGTTGTTAATGAATTGTTTATTTATTATTTTTTGTTTACTGTGTCTACAGCACAACAACTATAAGAAACTTATCACTAGATTTTTAATTGTGGTAACGCTACATATGTGTGTTAAATGGAAACTTCCCGGAAAAAAATGTTAAAGAGGAAATTACCAAATTTTACCAAATCAAATGTTCAAGAAACCATATCGACGGTGTTTTTAAGAATCATGATGTGATATTTATGTTAAATTGAAACTTTAAGATTCTAGTTTATGATATATTATGATATAAAATAATATTATTGAAATTTCCAGGAAAAAAATATTAAAGTAGAAATTTCCGTGTACTATGATGAGTAAGAAATTTAGATTATGAGTCAATTTTTTTCCATCTGCTTCCGGTGGCGCAACCAACCTACGCACCATGCGTCATTCCATATCTTTCCGCCCTGTTAATTTCTGCGAAACGTACCGGGTTTAATTAAATATGAACATCGCGGTCGAAACCACAACCACGAAAATAGCCGTCTTTTATTGATTTAATATTTACACAGAAATGTTATACATAATTTTTATAAATAATGAAAAAGGTCGAAATCGATGACGAGAAACCCGCCTTGAGGAGCAAAAGGCATTCATCTCGCAATTTCATTATTGCTTTTTTTGCGTCGCAATTCTCGCAAACGCGCTACGTCACAAAAGGAATCCAAAGTACAGCAAGGGGAGCGTTCATTCCTTCCATGTTCGAACAATAAAAACGGCGTTTAAGGTCTTTTAATGACTCACAGAAAGAAGGAGCTCAAATTAAATTTACCAGTTAAAAAATCGTTTTAACTTCGAACCCCCTCTTGTAAGTAAATAAAGGAATGGCAAAAAATGAATAAAATCCTAAGTTAAAAAATAAAGATTAATCAATGTTATAAATAGATGTAGATCAATAAAGATAGGGGGTGAAACCGTAACGAAACAACCTGAAAATTGCTCACTACATCTGATAATGCTTTAGTAATTATGGGGTTTTACAAATTGCCACCTTATTAAAAGCGTGAAAGGGTCGGATTTAATTTATTCTAACCTATAACCGGTAGGTAAAGCTTGTTCCCGCTTAATCATGTATCTGTGAGTCAGTTCGTGATTGCCGTTGGCGATAAAACGAATCCCTCGTCATCGAACGCCTTTTGTTTCGGCCCTATATGAATCATGGTAGACAAAGGGTGTGCCCTATCCAGGATTTAACAAACTTTATATTACCACTCCTCCGTTCAGACGCTACAGGATATTTCCTGTCATAAATGGGCAGTTGGTATCTTACGATCTCCCATTACACTAACTATCTATGTATATAACATCTAAGGTGAAATGAGCACTGCAACTGTCTATCGCTTTCAATTTATTTAAAAAATTCTATTTTATCTTACATCCAATAGCTTTATTTACGCCTTAGTTACTTCGGTTGTGACTTTAACTTTACGACTACCAGGAAGTAAAGTTTCAGCTCGTAAAGTATCCAAGCCCATTTTTATTTAGGTAGTTGATTTATGTTTAATTTCACGTTTATTCCATGAATTTATAAAATAGATCATTAATTCATTTTAAGAATTAATAAATTTATAAATAAATAATTGATCATGAATGCGTACCATTCCTCTACATAATACAACATTTAATGCAACAATCAGCGTTATTAATTTCTGAGTTAATGCCGATTTAACCAATTTCGATAAACAATGTCTCATTCGAAAGCTTAATCTTTGACGAATACGAAAGTGGAAATGCCCGATTCGAAATCTCTTTCGAATTCCGCTAAAGCGCCAAAATAATGCGAAGGTACACGAAAATAACACAAAAATGACCGTTTTTAACTGGTGATAAGTCGTAAACGATGTACCCCATTATCAAGATCTATATGTACGTCATTCGATTTGTCATAGTTTCTTCTATCGAAATCACAAAATGCCCGATTTCAATTCTCTCCCGTTAACCTTGTACAGCCCTCGGAATGACACCGTGTTCTGTGTGGCTCGTTGTTTATGCACGTGTGAACGCCCGAAAGTCTAGCCCCCAATATAAAAAAATTAATTTAAACTAAATCGACTATAAGTCGAGAACGGTTTGGCGGATATTAATGTTTTATATCTCAAACGAAAGCTTGCTCGAAATGCCCGATTCGAAATATTTAAGGATTTTGAATAAAACACAAAAAATGAATTAATCAAATATGTCAATTATCTCCTCTGTTAATTGACCAATTTTAGTCATCAACATCTCGATCGAAAGTATGATCTACAATGAATGCGAAGGTGGAAATGCCCAATTTCAAAATTTACTAATTACCTACGTACGGTTATTTAAATGACTCCAACTACATACCGACTGGAAGTTTAGCCCCCAATACGAAAAAATTAATTTTGATTAAATTCGCTTTAACTAAAGAATGGTTTGAAGAACACAATCGATTATCTTAATTTGACTAGCGCCATTTTCCCAATAATATTTTTTTTGCTTAGTTCTAGTTCAAACGATAATCACAAGTACATATATAGAAAAGAACATCATTTGATTTTTGAGTTTCAGATTATTTCTGGGATAGATATTGTATCAACCAGCAACTTAGACAATCCACGCACCAACTTGGTTGAGGGACAATGTAAAGATTATTTTCTATAAACAATTCTTTTTAAATAAGTAAATATATCATGAAAACATATGCAAAAGATTAAATTGAAATACCACATAATTTGGTAGCAAAAAATTCCCAAAGAAATCATTTTATTTGATACAAAAAAAGACTTCCCCATTAAAAAATTTGAATTAGATTATACTAGTATTATTTGGAGTGGTTTACACTCAATTTCAAATTATTTCATGTTTTGACAATGTTGATAATTAAAGTTTTATAATTTTTCAAGCACAAAATGCAAAAATTTATTTAATAGTACCTTTTTTCAAGCACAAATCCAGTGAGTAGCGTTCAAACGGTTTTTATCTGGAAAAATTACACCGTTCAAATCGCGAATTTTCCCGATATGTTTTGGTCAATTAATAAAATTGAAAACGACTCACCGAATAGATGGATGTTGTTTCCCTTGGATTTTACTTCGAACTCAGCTGGAAAGAAAAGATAAATTAATTTATTGTGACAAAAAAAAGAATTAATACGATACCTTCACATCCTTCAACATCCATAAAATAGCAATCCCATGATGTCCTATATCACATCACTAATATCACCTAACACTTAGCATAAATATAGCACGCATTTATCACTTAATTTAAGTAATAAGTTTTGTTTTTCTAAACTACTTTATCACCCTTAAATGCCCGCATATCAACTAAAATGCGTTATTAGCGAATCAACTTTCAAACATCCCCTCCTTAATTTATTGTGGGAAGAAGGAATACTGGAGGTGAATAAACAAGAAATGTAAAGACGACGGGCCGAAGCGGTTTTAAATCGTTTTTTGGTTTTAAAACTCAACCTTTCAATAAAAAAATTATTCGTTTTCTGGAAACATTTCAAATAAAACTTACGTCATTAAACTAAATCGACTATAATTAGAGAACGGTTTGACGGATTTTAATGTTTTATATCTCAATCGAAAGTTTGGGGGCTAGACTTCCAGTCGGTCATTTCAATAGCCGTATGCAGGTAATTAGGAAATTTCCACCTTCGCATTCATTGAAGATCATACTTTTGATCGAGATGTTGATGACTAAAATTGGTCAATTAGTTAAGGAGATAATTGATGTGTTTGATTAATTCGTTTTATTGTGTGTTAATCAAAATCCCTAAATATTTAGAATCAGGCATTTCGACAACCGCATTCAGCCAGACACACACTTTTAATTGAGATATAAATCGTTAAAATCCGTCAAATTCGTATAGTCAATTTAGTTTCAATTAATTTTTTTATATTGGGGGCTAGACTTTCGGGCGTTCACACGTGCATAAACAACGAGCCACACGGAACACGGCGTCATTCCGAGGGCTGTACAAGGTTAATGAGAGAGAATTGAAATCGGGCATTTTGTGATTTCGATAGAAGAAAGTATCATGAATCGAATGACGTATAGATCTTGATCATCGGGTACATCGTTTACGAGTTATCACCACCTAAAAAAGGTCATTTTTGTGTTATTTTCGTGTACCTTCGCATT
This sequence comes from Onthophagus taurus, assembly GCF_000648695.1. Classification (NCBI taxonomy): domain Eukaryota; kingdom Metazoa; phylum Arthropoda; class Insecta; order Coleoptera; family Scarabaeidae; genus Onthophagus; species Onthophagus taurus. The sequence goes on from NW_019286125.1 coordinate 39,247, forward strand.
ATTTTGGCGTTTTAGCGGAGTTCGAAAGAGATTTCGAATCGGGCATTTCCACTTTCATATTGGTCAAAGATTAAGCTTTCGAATGAGACATTGTTTATCGAAATCGGTTGACTGATTCTGTTGTTATAAATAAAATACTATACATGTAAAATCCTATCTAATTGGGGGTTACAAAAATTGGGGGCTAACTTCGCACAGGTCTGATTTTAGTACCTCTCGGGTATTTTGTCGTAAACATTAGTGTCTTGCAGTGTCTTGTTTGACGTTGATAGATACAGAACGTGCCGAGTAAATGCGAATTGCGGAGTGTGAGTCCGCACGCGTGTATTGGAGAGAGTGATTTACAAAATGTGTGTTTTGGTGAAAACTATAAGCAAAGGTGAGTTTTCTAGATTTATTCGTACAGATTTCTCAAATGTTATTGCTTCAGTTCAGTTACTTTCTTACGTGTTTTTCTGTTGTTTAGAATAGTTAATTGCAGTAAAATCGATAAGATTATTTACAGAATGTGGTCTTATGAAAAGGAGCACGAGCGTCTTCAGAAGTTATTAGATGAATGCATGTTAGATGATGAGAACTGCCAAATAGAATATATAAACGATGAAAATAGAGATGAGGAGGATCACTTGGAAGAATGATTCGAGGATTCAGAGAGCAAACAAGATATTTCAGATATTGAAGAAGAATCGCGTAGGGAATTATCGTCATAGGACGGGCCATTTTATTACTTTAAAGACGGATCCAAGTGGAGAAAGCATTGTCCACCAAAAAACGTGAGAACGAGGTGTGAAAATATAGTGAAATATTTACCTGGTCCTAAGGCATACACTAAAAATCTGAAAAATCCACTTGACATCTGAAAATGTTTTTTTACTATCAACATGTTGAGTAAAATTGTCGAATGTATGAATAAACATATTCAAATGTCAGCTCCAAACTTTTCTCGAGAAAGGGATACTTCCTACACCAATACAATAGAAATTCAAGCTTTGTTGGGACTATTATAGATGGCAGGCGTCCTAAAATCAAGCCGTTTGTCTACTCAAACTGGAGTAGAGGTAATTCGCCTAGTAATGTCAATAAATAAATTTCTTTTTTTTTGTACGTAATCTACGATTTGATAATCCTGAAACACGAAAAGAGCGAAAAAAGATAGACAAGTGAGTGCCCATCAGAGAAGTGTTTGGTGCATCTGTTGCAAATTGCAAGAATGCCTGCACTCTTTTCCATTACATAATGATAGACGAAAAGTTGGAAGGTTTTCGAGGACGCTGCTCTTTTAGGCAATATATTCCGAATAAACCCAATAAATATGGAATCAAAATTTTTGCGTTGGTACATTCCAAATGTTATTTTACATCAAATTTGGTAGTTTATGTTGGAAAGCAGCCAAATGGTTCCTACGCCGAGAGTAACTCCTCAACTGCTGATGTAAAAAGACTGTGAACCTATAAAACGGTCTGGAAAAACATCACCACCGATAATTGGTTTAAAAGTATGGAGTTATTGGAAGCACTCTATAATAATAAATTGACTTTGCTGGGCACAATTCAAATGAACAAAAGGGAGATACCAGAACAGTTTTCACGTCCACATAAATCTCGCCCGGAAAAATCTAGTGTGTTTGATTTTCGTGAAAATGCTACTGTAGTTTTGTACAAGTCAAAGAAAAACAAGAATGTGTTACTTATCTCAAGTCTACAATATGACAATATAGATAAAAATACTGGCAAACCAGAAATCATTGTAGACTACAACAACACAAAAGGTGGCGTAGACACCGTTGATAAACTTTGCACATCTTATGGCTGCGCCAGAAACACTAGTAGATGGCCAATGGTGATTTTTTATTCACCCTGAAATGTTGGGACCATTAATGCTATGGTAATCCATAAACGTAATACAGCTAGTACGGAAAGAAGAAGACAGTTCCTACGACATTTATCTCTGCAGTTGGTCGATAGCCATCTTCAGACTCCGCACACGTGTACGTATGGTATAATTAAGAGCGCGTGTTCTGAAAGGTTAAGGTGCCATCTCCATTACTGAAGGTTGGCGATAATTTCGGCAAAGTGCTCTCTGTTTTATGCTGTTCTTAATAATGAATGGTTTTCCATGCCTGACCAGTTCCTTACATTTGTCCTAAATCACGAGCATGTTCTCCTCCCTGACCTCTTTTTTCCTCAACCTTCCCTTCCATTATTAGCTGTAGGAAGTTGTATTTTTCCGTCTATAAATATACCCTAGATAACTTGTTTGCCGGGTTTCTACCATATTTAAGAGTTTTCTTTCAGTTCCCATCCTTCTTAGCACCTCATCACTGATGACGTGCTCCGTCCAAGAGATCTCCAGCATTCTTCGCCCACATTTTAAAGGATTCTAGGATTCTTCCACTTCATATAACAATACTGAGTAAATGTACGTTTTCACAAATCAGTATCGAACATCCACTAACAAGGTGGAATATTCTATACGAGCTCGAACTTCAACGTCGTGGTCAAGATCGTCTGTTATCCAGCAACCGTGATACTGGAATCTGTGTACAGCTATTACTTTCGTTTTAAAAAGCAAAAAAAGTCGGCATTAAAAAGTCGTTGCAATTCCTCACCACTGCCCACAATAATGACTGTGTCGTCTGCGTATCTTAAGTTTATATGTTCTCCGTTGACATTAAATCCTTCCTTAATATTTTCCAGGGCATTGAATTGAATAATAGTAGAGAAAGTACGCAGCCTTCGCACACTCCTCTTTTTATCGACATGTCTGTTGTCAGATGATCGGTTATTTTGATAGATGCCATTTGTTCCCAATACAGATTCTTAATACAGACCTCATTTTTATAGTCTACACCATGTTGTGTTAGGGGTTCGATGAATTCTGTATGTTTCTCTCGATCAAGCATTTCTTGTTAGTTGATAAATCAGCAAAACACGTCTTTGCGTTGATATCGGCATTTTTGTAGCAGTATCTGAAAACCAAATAGTATTTTTCTATACCAAGTCCCATACGGAATTGATTTAACTTGAGGCAAGTAAAAATTATTGGAATAAAAGCTGTTCTGTATAAAGGTAGAAACCATATGACAATAATATTGTTGACGTTGACCTTATTTTGAAGATAATATCAATAAAAGCTGCTTGGCAACAAAATCTGAATTCATTCCATTGTTTTACATCAACGCAACATATTTAAACTAAGTCATTAAATCATGGATACTCTTAAGTGTGAGAGAAAAAGTCTAGATGATTTTTATTTGCGGAGATAGTGGCAGAAAAATTGTGGTAGTAGCTAGCGTTGAAAGAAACTTTCAAGTTAGCACTTGACTTACCATTGACGCCAGAATATCAAACACCAAAATTATAAGAATATTAAAGCGCAACAAGTATTACCCGTACCACATGTCATTGCATCTACAGCTTCATGGAGCTGATTTTCAAAAGCGATTGATATTTTGTTAATGACGGATAGACTCGGATGAGTCTACTTTTACAAACCACGAGCTAGTCAATAGACATAACATGCATTGGAGCGCTTGATCGGTTAGTGTTTGGTGTGGCATAATCGATGATAAATTGATTGGTTCATACTTTATTGAAATGGGGAGAAGCACTGACATTTTTTAGATGATGCCTTACCAACGTTACTAGAAGATTTGAGTTTAGAAGACTGAAGAATTGCCCGTGAAGCTTTAATTCCGTATTAATCTGAGCGGTGGATTGGAAGGGGGTCCCGAGATCCTGGTCTTTCAAGTCACCTGATTTAACACCTCTGCTTTTTTTTTGTGGGACGTCCTTAAGGGTAATATTTATCGTGAAGTACCGACCACGCCAGAAAACATGAAAAAGCGCATAAGAAATACTTGCAGAAATATCCTGTCTTTGTCGTTAACCGCTTTTGTCACATCTGATATTAGTATGTCAAGTATTATACCTTTCGTCATCAAAGAGCTTCTCCCATATCTTCTCCTTTTCCCATATGCATCCCACATCTTCTGGACTAGTTACTATTTGATTATCATCTACTAGAGCAATTGTAGTGAATCTTTTCTTCATTTTTGTGACTTCCTTTACCTTTTTGTTAGTATTAAATTGGTCATGTTTTCTTAGTAAGTCCTCATATCTGCTGTTCATCCACTCTTCTTTCGCTTTCCTGATGTGTCTTCTAATGATACTGTGTTTGTTTGTATTTCGATTCATTTTCATTTTTTGTAAGATCTTCGAGTGTCCATTAGTTTTAAGATTTCTTCTGACATCCATGAATTTGTTGTAATTTCTATACTGTCTTGTAATTTTTCTGTTTATATGGCTGTAAAATATGCCTGTCTCCTCTGATTCTGTTAGTGTTTCACTATAAATTTAGTAGGACACACTCTTTGAATGTGTCGTTGAGTATTTTCTCTATTTCTGCTTGTATTTCTGGTTGTTTAAGTTTATCGAGGTTGAGTTTTGTCTTCTTTTTGTGTTTGATCTTCTTCAATTTAATTATAATTATATCAAAATCATTTCTTGTTGGTATAAATAAAATAGATATGATTTTTTTAAGTTTATGTTAATAAATGTGTTCCCTTTTTTTGTGGGTAATCATTAAAAATGTTTTTCTCGGAAATTTTAATAATTAATTCATACACTAAATTACAACGTTTTAAAAAATTCAAGCTTTAATTTGACACCAAAATCATTTCTTAGTCATTATAAATAAAATAGATTTAATGTTTTAAACTTGATGTTATTAAATGTGTTCAAATTTTGGGGATAATCATTAAAAATGACTTCGAAATTTTTTAACCAATTCGTGTACTAAATTATATCATTTTAAAGAATATTTTAAGAATTTCCGGATAATTATGCCCACGATTTATCTTTACGGAATGCCTTAAATATAAATTTAAGAAACTGTCTACTGCAAAGTGTACTTCTAGTTTAATTTAAAATGAGGTCTACGACGGGCTTCTCGGAATTAAGGGATAATTACCTATACCCCCCATTGAAACCGTGAATACTTGATTGGGGAATAGAAGCCCTAATTGACTTCAACTAGAGGCTCTTTAAGTCTACTTATCTTCAACATCGGTTCGTTTTAGTTTTTAAATTGGGGGTGATGTAAGCTAAAATTTATTCCATTAGTATTTCGGTTAATATAGATGTATACACTACCTAATACAGTTAGTGAAGGACAATATTCCGTCAACGTTTCTCCCTATAAATCTTGCGGAGGCTCCCATTCTCCGTTTGTGGCTCTCATCATTTAATTTAAGCCGCGCCCGGCATCAGTAATTACTAATTACACGCATGTTCTCCACAAACGATACATATATCATGATCCCGTGATGTGATAGCACCGGCGCCCGTGATTTGATTATGGAATTATACGGGACGCACATACTAAAGAGATCTCCCCCAAGGGAGAATGGCATTGGTGTATGTTCGCCTCAATAAGTTTCCGACGAGGGATTCTTTCAACAAAAGAGAGAATGGCAGCAGTGTCTCAAAACCACACATTGCACGTCTGGTGTCGTAAGTTCTTCGTGCTCGGCGAAGTTGACTTGTAGCGGTAGACGGCCGTATCTTATCAGTATGACACCGTAGGTTACGTCGTCGTTACGGTGTCGCTGGAGTTCCGATCTGCGATAACGCTAACAGGAATTATGGAAATTTCTACTCCGGACGCGATCGGATATTCCCCGTCGAAAATCGTAATTTTTCTACTTTACTGCCGTGCGACACTTTACGATTATACGGTTCGAGTGTGCGGGGCTGCGCTTGTAGATCACATACGCGCCCTCGAATTATTGAGCTTTCGTTATAACGGAATTACTCAGCCGGCAATATCGTAAGTTGTACAGTCCTTGTTGTATAGGTATCCTTGGTTTTTATTCTTTTGTAAAAGTTCAAGGTAACATAAAAATATCTAAAACATGCAAAACTCGTAGATAGCTATATCTTTAACGATACATTCCGTGCCGTCTTGATCGTCCCTAGAGCAGCAAAACTCATAAGCGCATTCATGTCGATTTGCGCCCACCGTTCTATACCAGAACCCACGGGTATTGAAGGGAGCGTTAAATTTTATTGCTATGGGATCGGATCGGTATTCAAAGCAATAAGAAGGTATGAAAATGGACGTGGATGACGGTATAGATATTGCGGTAAGATCGCGGTGACGTTGAGTATCCTTACAAAAATTATTGGAAGGGACAAAGCTGAGGAGAAAGTATCAAATTTCCATAATTATGCATGCGGCGTAGCGGTTTGGCGTTGTTGAATTAATAATCAAAAGGGGTTGTTTGTCGTTCAAAGCTCTTATTTACAAATAATTATATATTCGTATTTTAATGTTCTCTTTAACTATGCAACAACCGAATATGATTTGTTGTTATAGAATCCCTGAATTATCGAGATAAATTAATCAAAAATTCACTTTGCATCTGGAATGGATAAACGAAGGAGAATCGAATATTGAATCGGTGTGTGTTCCCATATAAATTGATTTATTAAATTTTCGCTGTGTGTCACTCCCTTTCGATTCTGATTTCTGATCGATGGCCCTTGAGCAAACTCGGCATGGAAAAGAAGAGAAGGAGTAATGAAAAAATGATAATGAACCAACTTTCCTAATTACACGGAACGAATTCTGTCAATTTGCAACATCAAAGGTTCAAAGAGCGACGAAGAGGTGTCTCAAGGACGCAACGTGATGTCGCTTTCTAAAAATGGAAAAAAGGTCTACGCTATCTGTCCATCACCCATTCGAAACTGTTTACTAAGCGTTTTAATAAAGACCCGCGTCGTCGTGAAACGTTATTATCGGGTATCGCGGTCGTTATCACCGCGCAGCTAATGTGGTACGGAAAATGTCGTGTCAAAAGTGCGCTGCAAAACCCTATATCCAGCTAAAAGGGATAAGTGTACACCGCGGGACAAAGAACTTTCCCAATATATTTCAATTTAGGCCGCTTCGTGCGGTCTTATGGGAACGGTGGACTCCATCGTGGATTTGCTCTACTTCTTTATTTCTTTATTTTTTAACTTTCTGATAGACGGACGAATTTCTTTAATTTATTTTAAAAAAATCGAGTCGTTTTAAAACGTATTTTCTGCAAGTAATAAAAAACCTTTTAAGATAGATTAAGTAAAGAAACGAAGTTCGGTACTTTAACATCGTGAAAACTTTAACCATAACATTGCTATTAACAAGTTTAACAGTACGGCCGCCGATGCAATAAACATCAAAGAATGCCTTTACGCCTTAGCTTTAAACTTCGAACGCAGATGTCGCCCATCTTAATGTATTCGCGTATAATATTCATTGGATATTCTCATTAATAACATGTTTTAATAATAAAGCGTAGGGAACGGTAGGCTTTTAGCGGACAACGGTGTCGCAATAAAAACAATGTGGACCGGCGCGGCAACGGCCCTGGCAGCAACGTCGCAAAGCCCGGAATACCTGAATTTATGCGATGCCGGGCCGTTATTTATAAGCAAAAAGGCCGTCGAGACGCCAGCACTACTCCGCTACTGAGCGCGTGGCCCGCCCAGGAGGCAGAGATTTGCGAATAACGGGCCCTTCCGGCTGCCGGGCAATATTTTTGCATTTCCGTCGACGCTGTCGCTTAATTCGCGCGACACGTTATTACCACCGTTCCATCCAGGGACGTGTACGCTATAGAGAACGATAAAAAACGACCCGAAATCAGGGCTTCGTAATAATACCTTATGCATACGCAATAGTTCCCGTACGACGGTTTACCTACTCGATGTACCACAATGTAATCACATTTTTTTGTTTCACTCATGTGGATTAAAAAATTGGAAAAATTCTTCTCAACTCGGAAACAGGAAACCCATCTACCAAGCCTACTGCTCGGGTTAGTGAAAATTAGTAAATAATTCTTCTAGAGCAAGTACAAAAAGAAGTCGAAGATAAATGCCTACCTTTGTCACTAAATCTTTTTGTTTAACGAAGGAAAAATATATTGTGGCATCTTGGATTTAGGGAATGGATTTTGTAGACATGACGCTACAAATACTCCCCCTTCCAAGAAGTTATAAGTACATATTTTAATTTTGAAAACGTATTCTTAAAGATTTATTTGGAATTGAATTTTGATTAGAAGCAACTTCAAGTTTATCGTTAGTTATAAATGCTGGCGATAATCGATCAATACTAACTATTAATTCTTTGTTATCTTTTAAAATAACAAAGAATTTTGAAAGCGTTTAATAACTTTAAAAGGGCCTTCAAACCTTGGTGCAAGGGAAGGTTTAAAATGATTTAATTTTAATAAAACAAAGTCTGAAAGAAATAGATCTTTATGAATGAAAGGTTTAATTTTTGAATGGAAAGTAGTAGGTACTGGTTTTAAACCTGAAAACGTTTCTTTGAGACTAACTAGATAGAAGTGGTTCCGCTTCTAAATGGTCCTGTGAAGTGATAATAAATTCTCCGGGTAGGCGGAGGGGTTGACCATACACTAACTCTGCGGGGGCACAACCTAGATCTTCTTTAAGTGAAGATCTAAGGCCCAGTAGTATAATTGGGAGGTTGCTCCACCTATAGCCGTTTCCTCTGGCAGCAATGGCAGTTTTAAGGGTTCTGTGGAACCTTTCTAATATGCCATTACTTTGGAGATGAAAGGCTGAAGTGTGGATCTGATCAGATCCTAACAATCTATCGAAATAATCGGGACTCGAATTGCTTTCCTTGGTCGTGTGTGATAGTGTGTGGTTTACAAAATCTTGAGAAATGTGGGTTTAGTAATGTTGTGGCTATAGTAGATGTCGTTAGTGAAGCGATCTATGGCTATTAGTACAAAAGAACAGCCTAATGAAGGAGTAAAAGGACCTATTAAATCTATGTTTATATGTTCGAATCTACCAGTAGGTAGATTAAATTTCTGAAGAGTAGTTTCTGTGTATCTTTGAATTTTAGTTTTCTGGCTAGGTATGCAAGTTTTACACCATGATTTCACTTGCTGGGTTAAATGTGGCCAAAAGAAACGATTTTTGATATTATTTAAGGTGGTTTTGAAACCTAGATGTGTCAGACAATGAAATTTGTCAAAGATGGTTTTCCGAAATTTTTTTGTATGTAGATTCTTGACGATTTAGAAGAATGTTCGTACCAAAGATCTAAATTAGAAGATTGACTTTTTATTTTAGATAAATGGTATTTTTTATTTGTTTTTAAATATTGTTTTTGTAATAAATATTGTAGTTCTTTATCGGAACTTTGCGTTTCTTTAATTGTTTATTCAGAGGGATAAAATAAATATATTTATTAATATTATTACTTCCCATCCTGTTAGATTATGTAAATAAAAAACTTTGCTTTTCAGAAGGGTATCTTTTATTTTCGGCTCTACCGGTTTCGACTAATTCTTTTTAGTCATCTTCAGGAGCAATAGCCACCTGTTACACAATTTAAAAATTACATTAAAAACTAAATTAAAAGTATATAATAAATTTTGTTCTTCAAAAAATACATGTTTTTAGGTTATTTCAAAAATTAACTTACGTCTGTTATACTTTTAATTTTCGAAATCTGGAATCATCTCTTCTTTCATCAGTACTTTCTTGAATTATTCGTTCTTAAATGTTGTTAAAATTTTCTCTATTTTTATGTTTTTCCTTATTTTTAGTTCACGTTGAATGTTATTATTAGTAATGGTTGCTTTATCTTTATTTTTAGGTTATGTTCAACC